>VDFB02006419.1:0-44043 GCA_007258455.2 Sequoia sempervirens
CAAGAAGTGGGACCTCTCCAAAGTCCAATGTTTTCGTTGTGATAAGTTTGGTCACTATGCAAAGGATTGCCCCACCAGGCCTAATCAGCATGCTTCATTTGCGGATGTGGATGAAATCTCCCCTCAGAAGGATTCTAGGGAATTTCTATTCTAAGTCATGGGCCTGTGTTCAAGCTGTGAAGGTTGTGTGCTAATCTGTGCGCATGAGCAGCGTGTCTTATTGTGTCCAGTATTTGCATCCATCAAGAGATAAGTATTCTTTGTTTGCTGAGTTATTTTATTTATTTGGATCTTGTGTGATTAGTATAGAGAGATTGTAATTTCTCTTGAATTGTGCTCTCTAGCATAAAGATCCTTTGAAGATTTCAAATTATTCATTACGGGTTGTTTCATGCTAATTATGTAGATCTCTGAGTGTGACTTTGAGATGAAAAAGAGAATTGCATTTTCGTTGTGATAGGTTGATCACATCGATATCATTCTCTAATGCATGAACTGTGTTAGAGCCTTGACTCTTGGAGAGAGTTGGTTCTACTTGCTAACTGCATAATGCATTCAAGAAAATTGCAGTTGTTCAGATTGTCTTTTGTTGTGCTAAGTTTAGCACTCTCGAGACGAGTAAAAGTTGGAAGAAAGAGTTATATCAAAATTCAATAAAGATAAGTTTCTTTATTCCTTCATTATGATTCTTTGATACATTTCTTTTATAGGTTGATTTACTTATTCATGTTTCAATATTGATCATAAATTCTTATGTATTCATGCTATAACTTGAGATAGTAAACCTTGTATGATTCTAGCCTTGATATTTCTTTGGATAATTATAAACTGTTAGTAATCTCTCTCTAAAATGCTTTCAGGACAAAGTGATGAGAGATTGCTTAATGATGAAAAGCTTGAGGCATCTTGTGAGGAAGTCATGCCTTCCAAAGAAATGATCAAGCGTGAAGTCACAACTTGCAGCCATGAGACTGAGTTGGTGGCTAAAGGGAGTTCACTTCCAAAAGTCTTCTTTGTAATCTCTGAAGCAGGGATCAAGAGGGAGTTCTGTGACTCATTGAGAAGAAGTGAAGGTTGTAGTATTGCAAGGCCAAGTGTTAAATTGTTGAAAGACCTCTTCAACTGTTGAGATCAGAATTGCACAAGACAGTCATCTGGATTTGATATTGGTAGCTCTGAAAACCTATTCAGAATAGAGTAATCTACTATGAGGTCGAAGAGGTCTACCTTGAACTCTCTGTACTATATGCACTGAGGCAAGTGTTGCAGGCAATCTTGGATGAAGAGGTCAGAAGGTTGATGCAAGTGCTTGAAGATTTAGAGGGAGCCTACTCAACCTGAAGAAGATGGTAATCTAGTTGATCTTGGTTCTTTATGTTGATTTACGGAAACCAATTTTCAGAAGCTTAAGGAGGTTGCAGCTAGTTCAGATCTGGTGGATCCTACTATGTATAGTCAGTTGATTGGATCATTGATGTGTCTATACTAGACCAGATTGTAGTAAGTGCATTTTGTCAAGTTCATGTGTGAACCAAGGAAAATACTTCTAGTTGCAGCGAAGCATATCCTGAGATACTTGTGTGGCACAGTTGGATATGGGTTGAGATATTTTGTAGGTGTGGATCTGGAGTTGCATGGCTATACTAATTCTGATTGGGCAAGGTGTGTTACTGATCGGAAGAGAACCTCTGGATGTTGCTTCAGTTTGGGTTTTGCTATGATATCCTGGTGCAACAGGAAGCAGTGATCTGTGGCATTGAGTACATCAGAGGTAGAGTATATTGTAGCTTGTATAGCAGCTCAGAAAGCAGTGTGGCTTTGTAAGCTCCTTGCAGGATTGTTTGGACAATCAATGGAGCCTACTATCATTCATTGTGATAACCAGAGTTGTGCGTGAAGCTTTCTTATCAACTCTATGCTCATGACAACTAAGCATGTTGAGATCAAGTACCACTCATATTAGAGATATATATGAAGGCTATACAGCTTGAGGTATATCAACACTGATGGGCAGACGATAGACATTCTCACCAAGCCTTTCTCCAAAATCAAGTTTGTGTACTTTCGAGATAAGCTTGGTATGGTGGAGAATCCAGCCTTAACTGAGAAAAAGTCTCAGTATCAGTGAGCCTATTTAATGAATTCTTCTCTGCGAGAGAAGTTCGAGGTGAAATCCCTTGATTAATGAGTTCTTCTCTGTGAGAGAAGTTCGAGGTGAAATCCCTTGTTAATGCATTTCTCTTTGAGAGAGATTTGAGGTGCAAGCCCTTGTTAATGCATCTCTCATTTTTGAGATTTGAGGTGAAAGCCCTTGTTTCCACCCTTGAGAGAGTCATGGTGGATGTCATGTGTGTGACTCCATGACACATCTTGTACTTGTGTTTCACCCTCTGGGAGAGCCATGGTGAAAGTCATGTTGAGGTGACAACATCACGCAAGTGATGAACACTTGTACACACCATAGCATGGTTGTAGCCATTATGGTTGATATCGTGTTGAGGCGATATCTAATATCACGATGAGGTGATATTCTTCTTTCACATTTGGTTGTAGCCAATGTGGTAGACATCACGTTGAGGTGATATGTCTTGTGCAGTTGGAAGTACTCTCCCTAGCTGAGAGGGAGTGTTGATGATAAAAGCAGCTTCGTACGATTCCTTCCAGCCTATCAAATTAAATGATAGTTTGCAACTATTTAATTTATATGTTGTCATGTGAAGAGGCGCTTCACTTCATTTAATTGTTTATCATGTCTTGGCCGACTTGATAATTAAATTATTTAATTTGTAATTTATTCTCCTTGTGGCCGACCTTGTTCTTGAAGAGGTGCGACCTTTCCCAAGCAATGTATAAATACAAGATCATTTGTTCTCATTTGATAATCAAGCAAGTTCGAAGTCTTTTCTCTTCTCTCAAGTGCGAATTACCAAGAGCAGATTGTGAATCCATCAGCTGCAAGGTTGTAAGGTTATCAAGAGCAGATTGCGAACTCTTCAAGAGCAGATTTGAGTTGCAAGCAAGTGCAGATTGAAGGGAAGACTATTAGTGTGTGCTACAGCCATTGCTGGTGCTGTTTATTGGCCTTGTGTGTGGCCTCATTGTAAAGATACCTGTTGCCATTGCTCATATATATAAGAGTTATATTTGTTGCTGGGTTTTTCTCCCTCATGGGGAGGGTTTTCACAGGGTATCTGCTGTGTTATTGTGTCTGATTTTGAATTAAATTTCTGTGCATTAAATCTGATCATAAAACTAACACTTGGCACATTATTCAAAAATTTCAAAAAAATCATATATTGTGAAAAACACAAAAAAATTACAAAATCATCAAAATCAAACAAACTTCCATCATTCAGCACCAGTTTCAGGGGTTAGGAGAAAGCAGGTCTCTTATAGTGGTATTGGAGTGGTAATCTTGTTGTCTTGTGCAGTATTAGCTTTCAAGAGTAGAAATAATATATTTTATACTAAAGGAACAGGAACAGGATCAGGTCATTGGGTGCCACCTTAGATTCCAGAGGATGATACAGCTTCTCGTATTTTGGGCATACACAGGTCTAGCTCCAGTAGGAGTGAGGACAGTATTACAAGTCTTATGGCAAACATAAAGGTTTTGAGGGAGACACCTAAGGACACATGAAAGGAACGTGCTAGGTCAGTGAGTCTTGAGACAAAGTTTAGGAGAAGGAACGATAATATGATGGATATGATGTCTCAGCTTATGGGTACTATGAGACAAATTATTCCACAACAGCATGTGTTTCAGATAGGATAGACTAGTGGCATTGCAGGGGTAGAGCAGCCTCAGGTGATAGTTCAACAAAATTCTTCCTTTAGTGTTCCTAAGTGTAGGCTTGGCCAAGCTACTTTTATTACCAGGGAGGTTCCTCCAGTCTAGCAGGCGGAGCAACAGGTTCCTCAGCCAGAGATTCAAACACCTCATGGTCTTTTAGCGGTAGATGTGACTAGACATTGTGCCGAGTATATGACACTTTCTCTTGAGATTAGACAGGCTTTGACTTTACATGAGTTTTTGGATGCTAAGAGACCTAGAGGCGGAGTTAGAATTGAGCACAGAGTGCCTCAGCCACAACCATCACCACCCTAGGTGAATAGAGACCTCCAACAGGCAGTGAACAAGATTACCTTACCACACTTTGATGGTAGTGACAAGTGCACAGCTAGGTCTTGGGTACAAAAACTGGATAATTATTTGTCTTTGAGACCCATGCAGGAGGACGAGGCTATCAAGTTCGCTACATTGCATCTTGATGGTTTGGCGCATGATTGGTGGCACCATGGGATGTACACCTTACAACATCATTTGGTTAACACTTATCAGGAGTTCACCAATAGGCTCATTGAGCGTTTTGATAAAAAAGATCCAGAACTCTATTTTAGGGAGCCTGCTTAGCTTAGGCAAGGGGGCAGCTTGGAATCATATATAAGTGAATTTTAGAGATTTTCAGTCATGGTTATAGGGATTTTAGAGAGCAGACTTGTTATATTGTTCATAGAAGGTTTAGATGAGCCCATGAGAGGATGGATCAAAGCTTTTGATCCCCCTACCTTGCAAAAGGCTATGCGGAAAGCTCGTAGCATGGAACTTGTAGCACCTCGCAGCAAGTTTACTTCTAGTTCACCATCTTCATCAAAGCCCAGCAAGTCATTTTCCAAAAAGAAAAAGAAATCAGATTCAAAAGAAAAAGTTGCAGCACCTTTGGATTGAGATACTCTTAATGATTTGCGTAAGAAATGTTAAATTTATGATCAGATTAAATGTACAGAAAATTAATTCAAAATCAGACACAATAACACAGCAGATACCCTGGGAAAACCCTCCTCTTGAGGGAGAAAACCCAGCAACAATATATCACTTATATATTGAAACAATAATGAAGTCTCTTTTACAATAGAGGCCAATATGAAGGCCTATCAGATTGAAGATAATCTCAGCCAACAATATATATCGATCTCCTCTCAATGATAAACTCAAACTGCCTTAGAGAGGATTCGCACTTCAAAGAATGATATCAAACTTCTTAACTTGAATGCTGAACAATGGAAATGCCAATGAATATATATACAATTCAGAGAGGAAGAGTCGTGTCTCTCCAAGACAAGTTGGCTTGAATAGAAGGATGAGTCTCATCAATAAAACATAACCAATTGCAACTCTTCAAGGGGTCGGCCTCATAGCAAATCGTGCCTCCTCAATGAATGACGTGCCTCTTGAATTTGTGCCTCGAGGTGAAGAGATGTCGGCCTTGATAAAGAGACGACTTTCCAATAACAAATATTAAATCTCATTTAATGAAAGATGTGACTCTTCAAAATGTCTTAAGTCGGCTCCAAGGGAAAGAAATATAAGTATAATTTAAATAGCCGTTTAGGCTATATTTCAATTATCTTCATACTCGGATCTGGAAGAAGCAGCCCGTCGCTGGTAGAACATCAAAAAGCTTTGTTTTTATTGTAAGGGGCTATATGATGAAAAGCATGATTGTCCTCTAAGACCCAATGTGAAAAACAAACAAATGGAGTGGTTTTATGAGGGTGAAGATCAGACTGATATAACAGACCAACAAGCTGATCATGATGATTCTGGGCCTGAAAAATCAGAAAATGAAAGTGAAAGTGATGGAGAAATGAAGCTTCAAGAGGCACGCTTATCTAACATACAAAAGGATGGTTCTTTTAGGCTGCGTGGGCTCTTGCTTGGTCAACAGGTCATCACATTACTTGATACAGATGCAACACATAATTTCATTGATGCACGATTGGTTGAAAGACGTGGCATTCAAACCGAAGAATTTGAAGGCATAAGGGTTAAGGTAGCTGATGGATGTACTCTCTAGTGTGGGAGAAATATTACAGACCTCCCTATGCGCCTTAATAACTTTGATTTTAAGGCTGATTTCTATGTGGTAAATATGGGTGACACCGATGTGGTCCTTGGCATGACATGGCTGCATGATATTGGTGAGTTCACACTCAATCTTCGTGAGATGGAGATGAAGTTTAAGGCCAATGGGAAGATATGTGTTGAAGGCCATCAAGGACAACAATTTGAGGATGATAACTCTCAGACGGATGGAGAGTCATTCGACATGACATGATTGAGTGGGCTGTTGAGTGTATGTTGATGCCATCACAAGAGGAGCAACAAAACCCAAAATATCATCCAGATATGTAGGAGCTGAGAATTAAACATTCTAAGGTGGTCAGTGACATTCCACCAGGTAGAGCTCCAAACAGGGGATTGAACATATTATTGAGCTGGAGGAGGGTGCTAAACCCGTTATGATTACTCTTTACAGGCACCCAAAGCAGCTTAAAGATCAAATAGAGAAGACAATTAAGGAGCTACTTGCTATGGGCCATCTTAGGCCGAGTAAGTCACCCTTTGCTTCATTGGTTGTTTTGGTGAAGAAAAAGGATGGTTCACTCAGAATGTGCATAGACTACCGTATGCTGAATAAGAGGACAATCAAAAAAAGGTACCCCATATCTTGTCTAGATTAGCTGATTGATGAGCTTCATGGAGCATGTTTCTTCTCAAAGATAGATTTGAGATCAGGGTACCATCAAATTCGAGTCCGAGAGTAGGATATAGAGAAGACTGCATTCAGATGTTATTGTGGGCATTTTGAGTTCCTGGTTATGCCGTTTGGTTTAACCAATGCACCTGCCACATTTCAGTCTATGATGAACAGGGTCTTCTAGTCACAGCTGTGAAGATATCTATTGGTTTTCTTTGATGACATTTTGGTCTATAGTAGATCTTGGGAGGAGCGCCTAGCTCATTTAGATACGGTGTTGGGTATACTGGATAGGGAGTCCTTGTACGCCAAGGAGTCCAAGTGTGCTCTGGGAATGTTTGAGTTGCTATATCTCGACCACATCATCAGTGCAGATGGAGTTCGCATGGACCCAGATAAGGTCTGAGCTATTATTGAGTGGCCTACTTCGGAGAATCTTACGCAACTCAGAGGTTTTGTTGGCTTGTGTGCTTTCTACTATCGGTTTGTTAGTGGTTTCTCTCGGCATGCTGCACCACTTACAAATTTGATGAAAGGTGCTTTTGTATGGACTCCTCAGGCACAGGAGTGTTTTGAGAAGTTCAAGGTTTTGATGACTACTTGCCAAGTCCTGGCATTACCGGATTTCACGAGACCCTTTGAGCTTCATTGCGATGCCTCTGGTGAAGGCATTGGCGCAGTACTTATGCAGGATAAGTATCTTATTGCCTATGAGAGTAGGAAGCTGAGGGGTCCTGAGAGGAGTTATAGCATTTATGAGAAGGAGATGTTAGCCATCATGCATGCATTGGCTAAGTTTAGGCAATATCTTGTCGGCAGCAAATTCAGTGTGAGGATTGATCATAATAGCTTGAAGCATTTCCTTGGATAGCGAGACTTGAATGATCGCCAACAGAAATGGGTTAGCAAGTTACAGTCATATGACTTTGACGTCTCCTATGTCAAAGGATCGCAGAATGTCGTTGTTAATGCCTTGTCTCGCCGACTACATTTGTGCTCCTTGGTTGAGATTGTGGAGGATTGGAGGCATTTGATAGTTGGAAAGTATGCCAAGAACCCGTGGGCTTCTGGCATTGTTGATGGTTCAGTGTAGGATAGCAGGTACTCCATTGTGAATGATTTAATCATTTACAAGGGGAGAATCTTCTTGATTCCAGGTTCAGATGTGAAGAACACAGTTTTGAGAGCCTTCCATGATTCACCTACGGCTGGTCATCCCAAGGACTTTTAGACTTACAGGTAGATATAGGAGCAATTCACTTGGAAATGACTCAAGTCAGATGTTCTTCGTTATGTGAGAGAGTGCCCTATTTGTCAGCAGAACAAACAAGAACATACCTATCCTGCAAGGTTGCTTCAGCCACTTCCAATTCTTGACAGGAAGTGGGAATGTTTATCTATGGATTTCATTACGAGCTTGCCAAAAGCCCAAGGCAGAGACTATTTATATGTTGTTGTTGATTGGCTGACGAAGTATGCCTACTTCTTCCCGATTACAACTACATATTTGGCTACTCAGGTTGCAGAGTTGTTCTTTCGAGAGGTATTCAGGTTGCATGGCTTACCTCAGAGCATTGTTAGCGACAGGGATAGTTGGTTCATAAGTCACTTTTGGCAGGAGTTATTCAAACTATGTGGAACCGAGCTTACTTCGAGCACCAGTTACCACCCACAGACTGATGGTTAGACGAAAATTGTAAATAAATGGGTGGAGGGATACCTTCGGAATTACATAGCTGGGTAGCAGAAGGCTTGGGTAAAGTGGATACATCTTTGTGAGTATTGCTATAATTCCACTTACCATATGTCTATCTAGATGACACCATTCATGACACTATATGGGTATGAGGCGCCCAACTTCCTTGATTTAGTGTTGAGTGACAATAGAGTGCCTAGTGCTAGGGATCTTTTGCAGGAGAACCAAGACATTATGAGAGCTCTTAGGGAGAACATTCAGAAGGCATAGAATCAACAAAAGGAATATGCTGATCAGAAGAGGGTTGAACAATCTTTTGAGGTGGATGATATGGTGTATCTTATGTTGCAACCACTTCCAATTCTTGATAGGAAGTGGGAATGTTTATGGATTTCATTATGGGCTTGCCGAAAGCCCAAGGGAGAGACTGTTTATATGTTGTTGATTGGCTGATAAGTATACCTACTTCTTCCCGATTACAACTACATATTCGGTTACTCAGGTTGCAGAGTTGTTCTTCCGAGAGGTATTCAGGTTGCATGGCTTACCTCGGAGCATTGTTAGCGACAGGGATAGTTGGTTCATGAGTCACTTTTGGCAAGAGTTATTCAGAGTAATTTCAGACTATGTGGAACCGAGCTTACTTCAAGCACCAGTTACCACCCGCAAACTGATGGTCAGAAGAAAATTGTAAATAAATGGGTGGAGGGATACCTTCGAAATTACATAGCTGGGCAGCAGAAGGCTTGGGTAAAGTGGATACATCTTTGAGTATTGCTATAATTCCACTTACCATATGTCTATCTAGATGACACCATTCATGACACTATATGGGTATGAGGTGCCCAACTTCCTTGATTTAGTGTTGAGTGACAATAGAGTGCCTAGTGCTGGGGATCTTCTGTAGAACTAGGACATTATGAGAGCTCTTAGGGAGAACATTCAAAAGGCACAAAATCAATAAAAGCAATATGCTAATTAGAGGAGAGTTGAACGATCTTTTGAGGTGGATGATATGGTGTATCTTATGTTGCAGCCTTATCGTCAGTCCACTGTTAGGAAGAGTGGCACAAAGAAGCTTAAGCCACGATATTATGGTCCATTCAGGATTATTAGGCAGATAGGCGAGGTGGCTTATGAGTTGGATCTATCGGTGGACAGTAATGTTCATAATGTGTTCCATGTGTCATGCCTCAAAAAGGCGTTGGGACATCATGTTGTTCCCTCTTAAATGCTCCCACCCCTAGACGATGAGGGGAAGTTGATTTTAGTACCTGAGGCCATCCTTGATGTCAGAGAGCGTTACCTTCGGAGATGGGTCATCAGGGAATATCTGATTAAGTGGAGGGACTTGCCGGTAGAGGATGCTACGTGGGAGAATGAGGAGATTTTACAACATCCATAGTTGAGATTGCTTGGAGACAAGCAATTTTAGGGAGGGCGGATTGTAATGTCCCCTTCTTAGTCTGTGCCAGTTGCAGAGGGTTTAGCCTATCATTTTGACCCTCGTAGGCTAACAATTATGGATAGAGGGTCCACAGAGGCAGTTACTTGGTCGATTGGTGACATTACTTCTCTTCAGTGCTTAGTTTGGATCAGGATTGGGCCTTTGTAGAGGTTATAGGACTCAATTTTGCATACTTACTATTTATAGTAAGTCATCTATCCAAAGTTACTATATATAGTAGGGCACCTGGTCACATGGTGATTGGCAGTGTTGACTCCCATTTTAGATGGCATGACGAAATAATAATTATTTAAGGAGATATTAATATTTTAATGACTTTAATGATATTTAATTATAAAAAGGGCATATTATAAAGTTATAACTTAACGTTATAAAAAGGGGACCATTTTAAGTCAATGAGTAATTAATGCTGTTAAGTTTTAATGATCAGATTAAGATGCACAGAAATTAATTCAAATCAGACATAATAACACAGCAGATACCTTGGGAAAACCCTCCTCTTGAGGGAGAAAAAACCCAACCACAAAAATCTCTCTTATCTATATAAATAATGGCAACAATTCGCTTTACAATGAGGCCAATCACAAGGCCAATATTCAGCACCTACACTAGATGCAATGACAGATAATGATCTGCACATCCTTGATATCTAAATCTGTCCTTGAAGAAATTCGCAATCTGCTCTTGATGAAATTTGCACTTGAATGAAGGAATGAATCGAACTTGCTTGATGATTAAAGGAGTGAAATGATCTTCTATATATACATATTGATAGAGAGGTCGCACCTCTTCAAGAGATAGGTCGGCCATTATACAAAATATATAATTACAAAGATAGGAGGCCGGCTTCCAATAAGAAATGCCTTTTTCTATTTAAGATGCAACCAATAGAGAGAAAGTCGGCACACATAGAAACTAGTGCCAATCAAATTAAATCGCACCTCTTTATGGATAGATGACTATAAATTAAATAGCTCTCTAGCTATTATTTAATTTATTTAATCAACAATAAATAATAGGCTGGAAGAATACGACTGAAGCTGAATGTTATCATCAACAAATGCCTCATTAAAAAAAGCACACCATTATGAGATTATATTATAAGGTCAACACAAAAGCACTTTGAAATATATTTTAAATCATAAAAAGGGCTTCTTGGAAATTGAGCTTCTCTTGAGAAGTATAAAAGGCTCCAAAAAGCAAATCAACCTCATTCTATGATGATCATTCGACTTTATCTTTTTGTGAGAGCTTTGGGATTTGTAAGAGACCAAGGGTTTCTTTAGAATTTCATCCATTTCAGACTTTGGAGAACGTGCAAATCTTCATTGTCTAGCAATTTGAGGTTGTGAAAGACCAACTGAAGTTTGCTCCTGAGTTGGCTTCATTTCAGAGGTCAAAATTGTGTTTAATTGAGAAGAATAAATCAATGGTTTGAACCAGATTTCATGGTGAAGGCATTAAATAATTGTGGCTGCATTTATCAATAACTTTGGCACACATTTCAAGGGTTTACAGCTGCTGTAGTAGGCCATACAGCTACCTACAGTTGGGAGGTGTTTTCTAGATGCCAAATCGCCTCCCTTCTTTGGCACATTCATCCTCCATTGTGGTCGCCTAGGCTATCAAAGACATCTTGCATCAATCCCAAGGTGGAGAAGTCAAAGTTAGAGGCAGGCCATACAGTTTCAGCTAGCTGCAATTAATTCCAAAATTAAATAAAATTGTCTTCCCTTCATTTCCGTGTATGCAAGGTTGACTTCAAGTTTGTAAATATTCTCTATGAATAAAAATCATTTGTAGCCTCTTTATCTTTCAATTTGCTTCAGTTGTTTATTTTGTTGCAATTTCATTTCCTGACACATTATTCAAAAATTTCAAAAAAATCTTATATTGTCAAAAACACAAAAAAATTACAAAATCATCAAAATCAAACAAACTTCCATCATTCAACACCAATTTCAGGGGTTAGAGATAGTAGGTCTCTTATATGAAGGGTTGCTTTAGTTGGTTTATCATTTCTCTAATGTTAACGGGTGAAATCTTGTGTTCAAAATCGAAAAAAATTATGAGGGGATATTTCAGGGTTAGTTAGAGGTCAGGGTTCTGGCAATGTTAGGACTTTTATCTTTTAACAACTTCTTTAAAACAGTTGTATAAGACTTAGATAGTTTTGTGAAATGTCTATTGCGCCCTAGGTCCTTGTCCTTAGACGTAGAGACCATGTTCGCAATAGCTTTATTTTTGCCAGAAACCGACACTACAGATTGGGTATCAGGACGAGAGCACGATGATGAACCCCCAAACTGTGCAACCATCTGTTGGTATTCACGCAATGCAACACATAAGTGTGCAAAAGAAGGGTACTTCATCAAGGTGAACTTCTCTTGCCACTGCTTCTGTAAGTTGTTGTTGAAGACCTTTTGAACATCTAAATCCGGTAAAGGATAAGAAATTTGTGAAAATAATGCTTGATAGCGAGCAATAAAATCAATTACCTTTTCGTGGTTCCCTTGTTTGCATCAGAAGAGATCCAAAAAGGTCATCTTCAGTTTGATGTTAGCTTGGAATTGCCTCAAGAACTAGTTTACCAACTGATCAAACGAAAAGATAGAGTTATCTGATAAGGAACATTACCACTCAAGGGCAGTGTCCTTAAGGGATCTTGGAAAGAACTTAGCCATTAGAGCATGATGATGGAAAAAATTTGTGCACATAGCATTAAATGTCGAAACGTGTGTTTGAGGATCTCCACAGCCACCATACTTTTCAAAATTTGGAATCTCCACCCCTTGAGGGATAGGAGTGTTTAGAATAGCAATAGATAGAGGACTATGAAAGAAGAAAGGTTCAAAGATAGGTTGAGAGGTAGAACTGGATAGGTTCACTAACTGGTTTTGCATCTGACCCATGTTCTGCAACAAGGCGTTCAAGACAGGGTCAAAGGCTGAAATGACCAATGGAACCTCCACCAGAACCACCAGAGTCACTGGCCCCCATATCGGCAGAGACCCCACCAGTGGAGCTAGCATGGACTCCAAGATTGCCACCAGGAATATTAGAATTGGCAAGTTGAAACCCAAGGGTACCTTGTTTACTTTAATGATGGGTGTTAGTCGAGGACCGAAGGTGGTGTCAACACAAGGACCAGTCTCGGCCATATGAACCGACGTCTTAGGCATTGAGACTTCTATTTGTCTCTTAGCGGTCTTAGACCCAAGGTCTCAGGCAACACTCGACCTAGGATTGTATGACAAGACATGAGTGTCCACAATGTCAGCAAGGCCCTAGAGGAATTCTAGACCTACCCACTCCTTGTCCAACATAACTCTTAAGTCGTTAACAACCTTAGCGGCCTTAGCCATAGTCCTTTATTTCCCTAGATACTTCTTGAACTCCCTAAGTCTTCTGTCTAGGGAAAGAAGTTGCTTTGCGGGAACCTTGAGGGCACTGTCTTCCTCCATTGATGAAGCGGTAGGAGAAGTAGGAGGGGTAGGGACATGCGAAGCTTCCCCAAAAGGACTAGAGAAACTTGTATTTGTTCCTAAAATTATTTCCTCAAAGGTGGGATCAGTAGTGACCTCCTTAGAATCCATCTCTATATGTCGTACGCTCCTAACAATGTGCCCAAAGGTTGTTGATTGAGTTGTAAAGCTCATAAAGCTTCACAACATGCAAGTTCGAAATGCACCCAGGGTACGAGAGAAAGATATCCAACACTAAGAAACAAAAACAAGACTTTCACGTCAGGTTCACCAAAATGTAGAGTAGGGAGATTCGTCACCCCCAGGGCTTCAGGTCATAGGAAAGCCCCAAGGAATGAACTGCCCTAAACTACCTCAGATTGTTTGACAAGTGTTTCTAGAATCAGGGGATCCGACCACAAAGGTTTCAGATTGTTGACCAGATAGCTCACTGTCTGAGGACGGAAGCACGGGAATTGGGCTTCAGTGTGTCACGCTAGCGTCTCAAGGACACGCTGGCGTCTTGTATGGACAGAGGTTTGATAAACAGTCAAAAAACACAAAGGGCCTACTTACGACCTGATTGTTGAGGTTTTATAGTTTAACAGAGAAAATGTAGAAAGTCAAAAGTACAACAAGAAGAATACTGAAAAGCTATTCTAGTACGAAAAAGGCAAAGAAAGAGTAGGAAAAGATACCATTCACGCGAAATCCAATTCTTCGGCTATAACTTCAAATAGATGAACTAGCACCTACACACACAAAAATGGGAAAAATGTTGGGTTGTGTTTTGAGGTCTGCCTCAGTTAGACCCCTGTTTTGGTATTCCCACCTCCATGGATAGCCAAGATGCCACAATATAGAGAAAATCGATAAAGACAGAATGGAAAAGACACTATCAAATAGAGTGCAATGACAATCTGAATGCTATGAATGCTACTCTATAAGACACAATGATGCAAGTAAACTTAAAAAAGAGCAATATCACCTTCCCTTCTGCTAGCACTCAAGGCTGAGAGGAAGATGATGAGAGATGACACCTTGCCAAGAGAATGGAGCTTTGTAGACCCTGCAAAAACAATGGTGTTGCAACAAGATAGCGTTGTAGAGCCCAAGAAGAGAGCTTGTAGCAGCAAGAAGAGGCAAGAACACGATCAAGAAGAGCTGAAGAATGAGCTTGAGAATGAATGAAGCAGCATGAGAGTGAGTTGGAGAATGTTCAAGCACGAAAGAATGAGTTTGAATTAGCAAAATGGAGATAAAGGGATTATTTTCATCGATTAAGAGTCGACAGAGGGCGTTACATTCGTGGCCAGCCAAAAACGTAATGCCTCTGTAGATCCCAGAGGCAGGGATCCTGTCAAGATAGAAGCATGGTGCACGCATGTCCCCGACAAAAAAATCCTCCACCAACGTAAAAAGGCAAGGACGCATGGAAGGAATGGGAAGATGGCAGTGAGATTTGCATCATAGAACTTATAGTTTCTAAAGTAAGGGTAAAACAAATGGGAAATTTGCCTAGGGTGCAAATTTGTGCCATTACAAATGGTAGTTGGAAATAGAGACATCTCCAAATATAGAACAACGATTGATCATGCATTCTTATGGAGAATAAAAATAGCTATGCCATTATCTTCATTAGCAAATGAACTCTTTCATGGCAGTTTTGTGGACCTCAAAAAAATAATGATTTTGTGACCGACGTTTTCCTCTATGGCTTACTATTTCTCCCAACAGCCAAACTACAATATGGCATACTTTAATTTCTATTGGCAGATGGTTAAACTGACTTATGGGCATTTTGTAATCTGTACATATTACATTTGTATGAATATGTGTATATATATATTTAACATAATACATGATTCATAAAAAATAAACCTTAGGAGGAATTAAACATGCAAAAAAGAAATGGTGCTATAGGCAATACTTACTAACTACTACAAAAAAGTTGATAAAATAGATTTCATAGAGCTTAGTTAATGGCTCGTACAACATTACATACAACAACAAATTCACAGGATAAATCTTTCTTTATGTTATCCATTCTCTTTTGCAAAGAAGCTTTAAACAACCCTATGCATGAAACATATTCTAACAAAGTAAATAAGAAAGAATTCCACATCTGCGAATCAACCTCCTTTCCAAACTTTTCTTCCCTTCATGCACTCTGTTCTCCTTCCCAGAATTGCAGCCTCTTTATAACATCACCATTCAATTTCTTTTTCCTCCCTCCTTTGCGCCAAAATGACACATGCCATTACTTTTCTCTCGTACTTCCACTTCAGTGTAGTTATGACTCCACTCAAATTTCAGTGCTTATGCCTCCTTTCTAGGCGTTGATATGTAGTGACGGTGGATCCAAAAAGGTGTTGCAATAAATTTTTAGGTAAGATAATTTATTATTTGAATTTAATGTTTTTATGTTTTTTTTTTTTAAATTTAAATATTATCATTTATATTATTTTTACAATATTCCAAATTAATCAAAATTAATCCTTTTAATTTTAAAATAAATAACCTAGACAAAAGAAATAACTCTTCTTTCCTATCATTTACCTACTCAACTGGCAACTAAAATAGGATAACCATGAAATGACACAATTACACATCTAATTCCGTAAATGGAAGGCAACACAACTTGATCTTTAACCACAAGTGCTGGTTAAGCTAGTTACGCAGAAACCAACAAAGTTAAAACATTGAATAGAACTGATACTTTATAAAGTTTAAACAATGATGACACCTTATGTGTGTGTGGGTGGATAGCTAATTCTTGATGGCATGCTATGATTACTCACTATCTCGATCTACCACTCTCTCTTTGATGATGCCCTCCCTCCTTTTTGGGATGGGAAAAATACTTGCATTCACCTCATGATCACAAAGTAGTGAGTCTGTAAATCATAATCATATTAGTAAAACAAAAATCACATAAATGATCAAACAAAATCATTCCCAATTCTTATATTATCACATTGACATCTATAACTAATCCTATAATGAATCATAAATTTACATTGGAATGATCAATGCAATGGAATTATAAATATTCGCATTTTAAATCTAAATTATCCAAACATCAAATAAATATCCAAAAATCCACATCATTAGAGTATTTAAAAATGAGGTGTGACACATTGTGCTACAATGAGGCTAAGGGACCATTGAATCCCTCAATTAACCTATATATAGAAATAGAATAATATATTTATTTGTAATAAATCTATAAAAATAAATTATTATAAATTAGAAACTGTTTTATAAAGTAATCAAACAAAGAATAATTGGAATAATAAGAAAATAATTGTTTTATCTTTGCCTTTACCTATTTTCTCACTCTCACACGTGGAAACACTACCCTTGTCAATATTCATTTAATTAATGCAAAAAAATTATTTTGATGCTAGAAATAAATTTTACTTCTACCTTGAAGCTTCAGAAAATCATTTTAACAGAGAAAACGAGATAAAGAAAGGGCTCAGCAGTAGTGGTAGGCAGTGTTTGGACTTCAAGGCAGGCCAGAAAAATAATAATCCCAGGTCGAAGGCATGTGTTTTATTTAAATACATTTTCCTCAGTGGGGTCCTTGTGGGTATGACTAGGGCACACCTTGCGTACCCTCCAGGTAGACCTAGGCATACCTGAGTTACCCAGGTAGCAACTTGGGCATGCCTAAGGAGTACTGGGGCTTGGACCCAAATTAAAATTTTATGTTCAGGCCAAGTGTGGGGGTTCAGTTCTGCATACTTGGTAACAAAGCTTTTCCTATCATTCTTATCCAATTCTCAACTATTTTTGGGACTATGCCTGGTCAAGTCCCCTTAGAGCAGGATATTTTCCTTGTGTGAGATGACTTGACACTATCAACAAGGCTTCTCTTTAAGAAGATGTTGACAGAAACTTCGTAGTTTGGCTCTCCAATCTATTCCTATTCTAATTTCAACTGCAACCAACTTTGCTCCATCCTAGTATGGAAATTATATAAATGGGATACCATTTAATCATTCCTATGGAAGCAATTGTAAGTTACTATCTCACATTCTTTGCTCTACTTATGCTCTCCAAGGTCCAGCTTTCAATAGAACAAACATTCAGAATATGCTCACAAGGTCACTATCCTTTTTTGCTAGAAATACTTGTAATAATTAAAGTTGCCTGAGTTTATGCATCTGTCCCTATCTTTTGTTTTCTGCTAGCATTTCCACTGGATCTTGGTCAATCTAACCCTTTGGATGGAGATCAACACATCGAAGCCAATCTCTTCTCTCTTTGTTGTGCTAGTTATCAAGCAGTGCCAAGGACCCATTCAACATCAAACCGCAGCCAATGAGTTATACAATATTTATCTACCTGTGTCAATATTGTATGTTCTTTATATTAATGTTTAGTTATAACTATTTTGAGGAGCTGTATACAGACTCCATAAAAAGGGTACTAATTACCCTTACCCTTACCAATGTGTGTGTGTGGAAAATCAAATGAAACAACATTTTTGTGCAACAATAGAAATAGGAATTGATCTCACAGAAGAAATGAGTTGAATAAGAGCCTTTAGTCTTATTATGAGGATATTAACATGTGGAATCAGGGAAACCCAGGGACGCGTCCCGTGGATGACTAGGGGACAGCCACGTCTAAAGTGGTTTTAAACTAAAAAAAAACTCAAAATAAAAAAAACACCCCTGCCTACGTGGCATCTGTGGGCCCCATTGTTTTTGACTCCTTTATGAGGAAAAAGGGCCTCTTCTAAGCTCTATGGTGGGATATTGATCTTGAGGACGTGGCCCATGTAGATGAGGAGGAGACAACTGAGGGTTTGGTTGGGGTTCCGTTGGTTGAGGAGGGGCATCATAGTGGCAGTGATTTAGAGGATGACTCTGATTTTATACAGTAATGAGAGATGATTAGGGGCAGCAGTGCTCTTTGTTTATTCATTATTGACATACGATATTGTATTTTGATTTTCATAGCAAACTTTAAAACTATATGGCAGCAATGTAGCCTTTGGGCATTTTGATATAAGTTTAGAAATTATAACTTGGAGGTTGTTTCATGATTTGTGTATGTTAATTTTGAATGCGTATTGAGTATTGGCATAATGTTGAACACAAATGTTATATGTTAAGGTTCTATAATGTATATTATGCATGCCTTATCCATGTTATCAAATGAATATTTAAAATTTCCCTATATTTTTAAATAGCCGTCCCTCGTCGTCCCTAAATTTGGCCTAAAAAATCGGAAACTTGGGGACTTGTCCCGCCGTTCCTTGCCATCCCCGTCCTGGAAACTTGGGGTAACATTGTGTGGAATTGGTTAAACCAATTACCCAAATGCTTGATGCTTTCCTTTCAAAATCATTAATCGTTTCCTTTCCTTCTTCAAATGAGTCAATATCCTTAATTAAATCTTCCTTGTCATTTTCATCATGATTGTATGTCCATGAGTTGAAAACTTCTCATGGGGTTCAAGGGCATATTCCTAGGGTCAAACCACCTGAAAGGTTCTCTTGACAAAGCATGTGAGGCTACGTCCATAGACTCTTTTGTAGCACGGACAAAGTTTGATAGTGTCAAGTTCATGGAATAATTAGGAATCATCTTACTTTCAAGCTTGTGAGAGTGAGCATTGATGATTAACTGTTTGGAAAACAATCTCTTTAAAGAAAAACCTACCAGGGACATAAAATGATAAGAGTAGGCAGTTGAATGGTGACATCAACCAAACAAATGAAGTTAAAATCCCTATCCGAGAACCTATCTTCTAGGGAATAAAAGGTATTCACAACATCAGGAAAATCTTGGTGGACAATCCTGTCCTCTTTTTCAGCAATGTGAAAAGGAAATGATTGGAAATAATATAGTGCCTTTAGAACTTGTTTTTACATGACACTTGCCGATGACCATTGATAGGGGTAGTATTTAGGGACCATTTTAACCCAAGGACAGGAAATTCATTGTATGCACAAACTACATCCAACAGAAAATAAATCATAAAAAAGTTGCCTCTGGTCCAGTGGAGTTTCCCTTAACTTAGAAAACTGCGTTGCCTCATAATCCCAACAAAGACAAAAAACTAGCGACTGCCAAATTGCCTACATGAGGTCCAGTGGAGTTGACTCTGAAATCATGAATGCCTTTGCATTGCAAATTACAGCACATATCTGCAAACGAATGTGATCTTGGTGAACAGTAAATTCTTTTATTGCTTTTTGTTTTAATTGAATGACATGTATTGAGGCTTGAGCATCAACCTATATTTCAATTAAATATGATATTGTTCAATTTTAAAATAGTTTATATTTATTATCTTTATAAGCATGCCGTTTCTCTTTTACAATTAAATTAAGATGTATGCTTTTTGGAAAAAAATATGTTGATATGATTTTCCTCATTGTATTCATTGTCATAAAATCTGGTTTGTTTTGCAAAAAAGTTTCTGAATTGATACCATAGGTATTTGAGTGTGAAAAGGTTTTTTTTTCCATGGTTTAGATGGTGTATTGTGTGTTTTATCAAAGTGCTCTTTCTTTATGTTTTAGCCTTAAGTTTTTGTAGTCATGGAAGCTTTGGAATAGTATTCAGGTATATTAGCTATAAATTGTTGACTGTCCTTTTCTTTAATAGGTAAACCAATGTCACCTGTGGCTTTTAAGACGCATGCTGGCCATGGTGCTAACCGGAAGTGGACAAATTCAATCTGGATCCTTATGAAGCATAAAAGGGTTCAATTATCAAAGGTGGAAATACTAGAACCATACTGTCAGAAGTACAAAGAAATACAGAACATGGAGAAAAGTAATTTAGAAAATATTAGCAATTCTTCCCAGTCAGACACATCAATTCGTGGTATGGAAGTCAATGAGAAGCCAAGGCTGAGGCCGAGGAAAAGAGACAATAGCAATAATGACCTTGGCAATGCAAAACAGAAGCGTTCAAAACTCCGATACCACAGGTGGTATTGTAAATGTAATCTTTGTGGAAATTGATGTTAGGTCCTGTTAATAGTATGTTTCAATTTGAAGTGGACCTCCAAAATTTGTCTTAAAGCAGGCTTACTCACCTTAGCCTTTGTGATTGTCACTTCTGTATTTGGAATCATTAAGATCAATGTTTAAGGTTTATCTTAAACTCAGTTATGCAGTAGTATATCATTGGCCCATATTTGATTTTGATGATTATGCCGAGAGCCATAACTACAATGGCAGCAAGGGGGTTGTAATGTAGTGATATTATAACAAAACCCACAGTTCCATAAGGACATGTCCGCCCCTCAAAAAGCCACATTTCCAAAATCAGGGCATCCCTAGGATGTGGGGATGGGGATGAGGACAAAATGTTGCCAACCCCACCAGTTTCACCACCACCACCAAAGTGAGGATGTTTCTAAGAGGCTCTACAAAAGTAGGGAATGTCTCCAGGATATCTTGCTTGTTGGGGATGCCCCAATCTCTGAAATAGCCAGTGTCTACGAGAAGTCCCTTGACTATATTGGAGTCTCCGGGAAGTCCTAGTGGCCTATGTAACTTTACAAGTCAATTTTTTCTTTTTAAAAAACGTTCAATAGAAAGCCTAATTTACTAATCCTATCCTAAAGTGTTAATGAGCCTCACCCACACCCCAAACTCTTTTTTTTCTAATTTATAAATATTCATGTATGCACCCTCAATCCAAATCATTCTTACACTTTGTCATTGCATCGAGCAAGAATAAGAGGAAAAGAAGGAATTTAATTGCCTTTTTTCAATCAGCCATTTGAAGCATTCATCAAGCCTTAAAGGAAAGACATAACAAATTCGTAGTTTGTCTTTTTTTTTACAATTTAAAGATTCAATATTATTATTCAATTGTAAATTATTTGTAGCCTAAGGTTGGGAAATTATTAAATGTTTTTAGGAATGTTTAACTATTGTTTTTACTAAGTGGAGTTCTATAACAATTGTTTTAAGAATATTTAAAGTCTTTTGGCTATTTACTATTTTAGATTTTTTTTAAAAATTTTTAAATGTTTATTTGTAAAATTGCATAAAGATATAGTTGATTTTCTGATTTTAATTTGACTTTTGTGTATCTTTTGCTTATGAGCTTCTTGTGATCTAAGTAAGAAAAACAAAAGTAAAATCTTTGTTTGATGAAGGTTGAAGGAACAATGACTATGCCTACAATTATAATTTACTAATCTAAATTAATTTATATTTATGTGTTTACATTGTATTAGATTATCCTAGATTAAGTTTGGGAAAAAAATTATTTTCCTTTACGTTGTACTAGCTCAAGTACCTCGAAGTTTTAAAACAAAAGGAAAACCCTTGTGTCTAGAGCTTTTGCATTATGTATATGCAATACATTTGAATTGTAAATTTCATTGCTTGTAGTGTCACTGTGAGTTCATAGCATAAGTGACGATAAAATGGTTATGAATTCAATTAAATGCAAGATTTAAAGTAGATGTGGGGGGTTGAGGCAACTAGTTCATATGAGAGTGTTCATTTCAACTGTCCTAAGTTGTTGGAAGATTTTGCAAAGGGTCGTGTTATGGGATTTTTGGGAAGTGAACTTTTGTTTTTAATGTGATTACCTTTAGAATTTTAAAAAAATGATTTTTGGGTGAAAAACAAATAAAGATTAATCTTGAGAAAGTAATAAAGCAAAATAATTAATTAAAACAATTCTTTATGAATGGGTGTGATAGGTAGGTGGTGGCATTGGAGAAGGGTTGTTGTACATGAGTACACCCATAATTGTCTTGGCTAGGGATATTGTGCATGAGTACATGCTATGTTTATTGAAATTATTTTTTCTTAGATTATGACCATATCTTAAGGGACCTACTACACATATTCTTGTAGAATGTAAATAGTTATTCCAAAGAGTTGGGCCTTAGATTTTTTTCTTTCTTAAATTTTATTATTTAGAAGAGGATATGATTGTCATTTCATATGTTGACATTTCTAATAATATAATATCTCCTTCTGTTGAAACTGATGAATGATCATTTAGAGAAGTGTTGTTGCATGTTATTGGTGATTTTGTAGAAGATCTAACCTTTATTGAGCTAGCCACTCAATAGAGAAATTGAAGCATAAAAATAGATAATTAATTTAGTCTTGCATTAAATCTATGTGTGAATAACTGTGTTTGTGTTAACGTTATCCTATAGGATTAACATGTTGTATGCTATCTATAGTATCACAATCATTATCTTTATTGTTTCTATTTATCCCATGTGTTTTGTGATAACATTTTTTTGTTTATCTATGACCTTGTGAGTGTGTTGAGAATTTTGTAGCTACAAAAGTTTTAATAACTACTATCACTTGCCCCTTTACTTCAAAATTGAGTCCAGTTATTGTTAGAAAATAAGGAAAATAATCAAACCATATTACTAGTATATGAGTTGTGTAGTTTATTTTTGTTTATGTATTTGGATTTTAGAATAAATGTCTTTAAATTACCTCTTGTGTGCTTCAATAGATTATATTTTCAATGCTTTCATAGATCATAATTTTTCAATGCTTCCTAATTAGTATTTCCTTATAGCATTAGCGTCTTTCATTTCAACATAGTGTAGGAGAATTTGAAGCCCTTTTGTAGATAGTGTTGGACACCACCCTAGTCAACATTATAATGAATTTATTAAAGTATGAGACATAATGACAACTTGTTAGTATGCTTTAGGTTGTCTTGGTTAGGGTTGTTGTACATGAGCACATGTTCACTTTATTGAAATTGATTCTTCTTTTATTGTAGTCATAACATAAGGGGCTTAATATATATATTCTTCTAGGGGTGTGAATAGTCATTCCAAAGAGATGTTAGATAAGAATTGGTTCTATTGTTCGAACATACTATAAATATAAATATATTCTTAATTTCTAGTTATATATAGTTAAATCTTTGAAATTGCAATATGATTCATTAGCTATGAATAATTTAATATTTATAATGATAATGTTATTAGATCTTTTTATATTTGTAATTATAAAATATGGAAATGAATCCCCTATATATTTTTGAAATACATCTAAAATTGAATAAACAAAATTTAGAAATTGCTACTAATGATAATTACTATTATTTGTGAGATTCTAAGAGATGAAAATAGAAGGATTTAAAAAAGAAATACGCACTTTCTTTCTATGTTATCTTTAGCATTGCAATTTGGGGGCAACACCTCCTTTTTATGACATAGCTCTATCTCAGAAACATATGTTTACATAGGGCTTTCTGAATAAAGCTCTCATGTATTGGCATTTCTTGTGTGTGTTCTACTTTAAAGTAATTGCTCACAACATAGTGTTTAGCAATTTCTTTAAAGTGGGGGCATACGCGTCCCCACTCATGTTTCTTAGTGTGGTCTTCTTGATTCATGTGAGGTTTCTTCTTCTTGGTGACATTGGGATTAATATCCTTCAAGAGTGCGACCTTTTTTAGCAAATGACATTTCTCTTAGTGGTAACGCTACGACTTGCATTCCCTAATTTACAAATATTTTATCCTTCAACTTGTCCTCTCTTGGTGGTGATGTCAAGCACAATGTTCCCTAAGGTGAGATCTCACATGCATTAAGAAAAACCCCTTTGAACATGTCTTATCCTTTTGGCATTTTTTTAATGAATGGCTAGCATAATGTAGCTTGCTAGCCTTGTGAAGCTCAAAGTTACAACCCTTTTTCATGGCCAACAAGCATAACATGTACCTTGCTTACTAGTGGAGCTATTTTTGTTCGTGAGTGTTTAGCATAGTGCAACTTGGTAGCCTTATGAAATTCAAAGTTCATATTGTGTGGCACCTTATCAAAGTTATCAAGAGGTATAACTTTGGTACGATTAGTACAATGGGAGCCTAATGACTCTCATTAGCCATTTTATGGGGGCTCACCAAGTGGACAATGGATTTCATTAGCCCTTGTGAACACATTTGGTTTGCATAGTGGAAAACGAGTTTCCACTTGTAAACACTTTTTTGGAAAAAAAGCTAAGGCTTGATCCCTAAGTAGACAAATAGTTGAGGTGGCCCCTTTTTTTCTTTCTTCTTTAATTCTTTAGCATTGTATGTTTGTGTATCTTGTCTTGCTGCTTCATATCATACATCTTATGTGTGTCCCTCTGTTCTTATGTTGGTTTTCCATGGGATCTTAGATCCTAGGGTCTTGTGCAACCTTCGTGATCCTTGTCATCCTATTCCATCGACATTTGGACACTTGGACCCCTCTTGACACATATTTGTATACTTTAGTGTGAGTTTGCGCTTGCACTCATCCTCTCATTAAAGTGGGGGCTAAATGTAATGTTGAAAAATATACTCCTTTACATTTTCATACTTTGTTTGGGTCCCCACAATTAAACTAGACTTAATTATGCCTTAATAAGCCCTATTTTACATCTACAAGCCTAATAAATTACATTTTCTGAAGGAAAAACCTAACAAGTAATGCCAACACATAATACATTACCTTGAGCAATGTGTGTTCCAAGAATAGGGACCTGGGACCTATTCACCCATGGGTGAAGGGGTCCTCCAAGCCTTTGAACCCATTTTTAAAACATGTTTTTGGTGATATTTTTATAATCCCAAGTTCAAATTTCAATGTCATTTTGTAATATTTAATTATTAGGAAATTAAGGATAGATACCTATAAATACAAGGTTATTTTACCAAATCAACATTAGATTTTTGAGGAATCAATAGGTTGACGAGTGTTTTTGCATTACACAACACAGATAAAACAAAGATGTTTTATCTCTCTTGAAAGGTGATTCTCTACAAAAAAATCTTTAGAAAATAACCCCAAAGTCTTTAATGTCAGGTCTTGACAATGTAGAAAACAGCTAAGTGATGATGTGTTTTGCTGGTAACACAAAAGGAATTTATGGTTAACAAGGCTAGAACATCTAGGTTTGCAACAAAAATTTCAGAAGTCTGAAGATTGGTAAAATTCTGACTAAAACTTCTAAGAAGCAATCTAAAATTCACTTTTAATCATTAGATGGAACAATACTGATGCATGAATCCTAAGCTAATTCATATTTTCAAAGAAATATCAAAATATGTAAGGGTTGAAGAGTTATTCTAACTAAGCACATTAGTAACAATGGTAGGCATTGAGGTAGACAGACTTTCAAAACTAGATTTTGCTTAACCAAGAAGATTCTATAGTATCACAAAACCAGTGCAATCTCCCAAGGCTGTCTTCAAATTTTCAAACTGTGACATTAATACATGAAGCATGAACATACACAGTTGAACTTGAGTGCATTAAAATAATAATCTCAGACCAACTTTATACACTAATTTACCATCAACAAACCACTAAAAGCATAAGCTAGAAGTGCATAAGATACCTCAACACATTATCCCCATTAAAGCTGAACAAGAACTAATGAAGCTATAAAGAAAACTGAACTGTAAATGAAATGAGGAGATGGAATCAATTGAGAGCACACACAAGGAATTCACCCAACTTCAATGGCTTCCTTTATATTGCTTGAAAATGCCTTCATACAACAATTCGTCTCTTTTTTCAAATGAGAGGAATCCTCTATTTATAGCCTTTTACAATTCAAATCAATGGCCAAGATTGATTTACATTCAAGGCCCTAGATTCACTACTATTTAATGTTTACATCACATTAAATGCAAGTACAATATTTCTTAATATAAAATGGTTCACATGTGAACCTAGGAGAATGTGCAATAGTCCTTGGCCTATTTTATATTAAAGAAATATCAAAAGGAATTTGGTGCACACTTTGAGGCAACTATTTTATCTTTTAGCTAGAAATTATAAAAAATTATCTTCTATTAAAATATTTCCAGCCTCTTTTTGTACAATAGCATATTGGACAAATTTCTTCACAATTTCCATAAGCTTGGAGTTGGTTGGGAAGTCCGACTTGCTGATTTTGAAATCAATTAACTTGAACTCATCCATCAACTTTGAATGCTAGTTCACACAATAAATTCTTCTTTGGATCACCATTCAACATGGGTGAAGACACAGGTTGCAAAATCTAAGGATCTTCTTAACAAACTATCGATAATCCCTTCTTGCATTTTCTTTGGAAACACCTGCCTTACAGGTCCATAATCCACTTTTTGAGTAGGTATTTTTTCTCTAGTCAGTACTTCCAAAATTTCATCACATTCAAATAGATTTTCAATAACTTTCGAGTTAATAGACTGAAGGTTTGGCAAAGCCTTCTCAAGAACTTCTCTTTGAAAATCAAAGGTGAATAACCAAGCCTCGAGTAGATCGTGTTGGTTGTTGAGGAGAGCCAACTCTTGCTCTAGAACCTTTGCAAACAATTTTTGAATACAACACAACTTCAGGCATGTCATATTGTAGAGGCTAGGAAAATCCTTGCAGTACTCAATTGCCTTTTCAATCTCATTCTTCAAAACCAGGAAATTATTGTGCATATCAACAACATAATGGATGACCTTATTTCCCATATCAGTTGCCTTCTTGAACCAGTTTGAAGTAGACTTAGTCCGAGTCCTCATTTTCTCCATTTTATTAATTTCCTTCTTTGATAATATCGCAGGTGTTGGCAATTCCATTGGGGCTTCATCCCCAGGTGTGGCCCATTGCTAAATGAAAGATGTCAATTCTGCCACACACACCTTCAGTTTCGCCTCCATAGCTTGATCCTTATCCGTCTGATTCAAGATATTGGTAACCAACCCTTGAAATTCATCTATCTTTTTTGCTCTGGTAGTGAGACCAATATTGATAGATGTTATGTGATAATCTCCAACCTGTATTGTATCTGCATCCTTTTCCGTTGCTAGAGTTGCCACCTATAAAATGCAGGAGCTTGATGCGTTGGTGGTGATGTGCAACTTAATCTTAGGCTTCTTTCTTTCCTTAGGATTTATTTGGGAATGTACCAATATGACCTCTAAATGAGCCTTCGGGTCTTGCACCACCAGAGCCTTACTTTTCAACTTCTACTCCAACCATGAAGGAATTTCTGTTTGTTGGTCAGAGGATGTAGTGTTGAATTCATGAACTTTTAATAGCTCATCCTCATGATCTTTTGAAGGCTCATCCTTCCCATACTTTGGAGCATCCTTAGTGTTCTTTTCTTCTTCAACATGCTCTTCTTCTTGTACTATTTCTTTCCCTTTATCATGTTTGGTTCCTATTTCTTGAGTGGATTTTACATTTCTTTCTTCAAGATTCTCTTCTCCTTCATTCTTCCTAACATTTTCTCGCACTTCCAAGTTGATTTCCTCATCATGTTGACCTTTATCCATATATATTTCCTGGAACTATTCTTTATTTTTTTCATCCTTTTCCTTTTTTGAATGATGCTCCTCTTCACCTAGATTTGTATCTTCAACATTTTCTTCATTGTACTCCTCACCTTGTTCTTTATTAGAGGCTTCCACGTTGAATTGCTAATCAAACCCACTCATATCTCTATCTTTCAGAGTTCATTGTCTTTCGTCATCTGAAGCTACTTCATCCAAGTCAAAAATTCTCAATCCTTCATCAATGTGCTCATAGTAATCGTCGTGATTAGAGCCCGTTGACTCCTCTATTACACTGATTCATTCCTCAAGCTACTCCTTACTTTTATTTTTCATTTCTTCCCATATCTTCTCAGTGGCTTCCATTTTTGGTGGCTTAGTATCAGGAGGAGGAGTTGGTAGAGCAATAGATAATTGATTCATTAAGAGCCTAGCCTTTGGAGGAAACAAAGTCTCAAACAATCCTCGAGTCATATTTTGCAAATAGGACACAAAGGCTTCTAGTAAAGTAACAACATAAATAATAGGTGGAAAGGTGGAGAAAATGGGTTGTGGAGCCAGGAGCGAAGAGGAAGATGGGGAAGACGAGGTTGATGAGGAAAAGTGAACCATGATCACAAAAGTGGTTGGAGTGGTAGAGGTGAGGTGGAATGAGATATCCACAATAGGCGAGAATGATACGAGAAAATAAGGTGGTGTGGAAGTAGATGGAAGTGGATGGTGGATGGTGGAGGTGATTGTGGTTTCGGATCCTCCTCGGGAGGAGAGGGTTCCTCTTTGATCATCTCCATCTCAGAAACAAAGGTTCATATCTTCGACTTCTTTGGTGGCCTTTTCCCTTCCACCGTCTTCCTAGTATATACCCTTTATTTTCTTGTAGGTTGCATTTCTGCCACCTCTTTTCTTTTTCTGGATCAAGTGGTTGGTGGAGATTTTGGTGCTTCACTTGATGAACTAACCTCAACCTCACTTTCTGTTTCACTTTCTAAAATGCTTTCTTCTTCCCATTCTCCATATGCCAGTTCA
Organism: Sequoia sempervirens; assembly: GCA_007258455.2. NCBI lineage: Eukaryota > Viridiplantae > Streptophyta > Pinopsida > Cupressales > Cupressaceae > Sequoia > Sequoia sempervirens. The sequence goes on from VDFB02006419.1 coordinate 28,458, forward strand.
ATGCCCTATTGTTCTAATTGAGCCACTTGATCATCTAGCTACTTCTTCATTCGTAGCATTGTTGGGTGCATGATTGTGTCCAAATCAGTTGTCTCTTCTTCTACCCAATCAATAACTGGAAATGGGGCCTTGGAAACAACATTAAACACCTTTTCATTGAGAGTGTTATTATCCTCAACCACTTGGTTGGGGAGACCTTATGAATTTCACCATCATTTTCATATAGATTTGTTTACGAACCTCATGATCATTGTCACAGTTGCCCCAAAAGTCTTCAATATGTGCTTTGTAAGCATGTTGCCTACCCACTTGTTTCTTTAATTTTCCCCATGGGTCTATGCTGTTGGCAACACTAGGGCAGACAACTGAGAGGGGGGTGAATCGGTTGTCACAAAAATTATACAAATTAAACTTATTCTTAGATCTGATAAATAAACATGAAAGCATAAACCATCACCACATCAAAAACACACATAACACCAAGATTTTTTACGTGGAAACCTTGTTAGGGGAAAAATCACAGTGGAGGTTAATCCACAAGATTATACTCTGTTAAAAGTATAAAAGAATTATAAATGGGGAATGCACATACATTTAGGCACATTGCCTAGAGCTCACTGCTCAAATGCAAAAGGCTTACTGCCCGAAGGAAGACTCATTGTCTTACAAAAACATTCAATTACATCCAGAAGATTTTGAACTAAGAAAATAGCATCTTCTAATCCTTGATTATAGTTTCGGTTAAGCACATAAACTCTTCTTCTGCTCACTCTTCTTTACACTTTACTTCTTCCTTCGAAAGATTAGAACATTATTCACACACAACACTCATAGATCACTGCCTTCAAATGGTATGAACAATCAAACATATATATTTGCAACTACATGTCAGCCCAACAAAATATAAAATGTGTACAAACTGTCGGCCCAAACCAATAAAAAAGTATCAATGCGCACCAAACAATGTGGGCCAAAACATAGTAAGGACCCAAAAAAACATGTCTCAAACACGAAACACCTTAAACAATTATTCCTTGAAGATCTGTAACACGCTACAATCACCCTGTTGGCCATGATCATGAAAAATATGAACTCAAAAGAAAATCATCAATCACAAGCACAACGATCAATGTAGACCAACAACACAGATAGAGCATGATCTAGAAACATCCAAAAGCATCATGAATCACCACATAAGCATCCACAACAATTCAAATTACTAGAATTACATCATCTTCTTTCAGGAACACCAACTAAAGCAACAAAACAACTGTCAGAACGCAGATACTCATAACTCAATCAAATCTTCATGCAAACCTCTGAAACTTCATGTGGATAAACTAGATATAGTTGTCAACAAACCCTTTAATCCACAACCTCTTATCATCAATATACTGAGCTGGCCACCATATTGAACTTCTATGCATCATCGACAACCTGCAACTTATTTTATTACAATTTTCTCAATATCCTTTACATATACAACCTTAAAGACATTAATGCCAATAGTTTTGACATCGATGGAAACCACATATCACAAGATCCAACAATCTCCCCCTTTGGCATTGATGGCAACACATGATGTGAAACACACCATCAACACAAATTTCTCTTAGCACTTTCTCCCCCTTAGATTTTGACTCATTTCTCCTTAACTCTTTTATAGGTTTTCACATGACTCTTCTCCCCCCTTGACATAAATGAAAAAGATACACATTATCTTTCTCCACACATCCTCTGAACTACATTTCCGAACATCTGACTACTCCCCCTGTTAGCTCTCAAAAACGCAGGTAGAATGCCTCAAGAGGCTGCCAATTTCTTGATACACTTTAGGGTAGCAGGCAAGGTCAAGAGAACTCAACCTTCTACTCTTTAGATGTTGCTAAACCTAGGCGGGTGTACTTTTTTGAATAAAGCAGACTTGACTTATGGTTATCCTTCTTGCAATGATTTTTCCACAATGGCAGATGGAAGTGAACAAATGAATTCAAGTGCAATAGCAATCTTCTTAATCTAAATCCTAAAATACTCAATTAACAAATATAAAGAGAGTAAATGAATCTTAATGATGAAACTGCAGAGACGAGTGCCTTATTGGGTATGCAGAGTCAAATGAAATCAAGATGAGCAACACTCTCTGGAGAAAACTCAAATTATTTGGCATACACTCTATTTAGAACTTGTATAAACATGTAATACTATAACTACTAAGCTCTACTTTAATAATCCAGATGAATCTCTCTGATTACTGTGATCAACTAAAAGGATTTAATCTTTGCTTGAAAGAACCAATTGATTAATCACACTAATACAACAAATGTGCATTGATAAACTGAACATAAACTTGTTATGTCAATTTAAACAACCAGAAAGCATCAATCTTGGAGACAACTTAGCAGTATTTTTCATTGAATTCAACAGACAATTGACACCAGAAAAATGCAACAACATCAACTGATTTTCATAAATAACTCCATTTTGAAAACATGCATCATAGTCTCTGATCTGAGAAGTTTATTCTACTGTATCTACTTGTTGTCTATCGAATATCTAATAACTGATTCTTCTTTTACAATTACAAAAATGCCTATTTATACACCAGCATTAGAAAAATATATCATATTGAGATCCAATGTCGGCCAACCGCCTAATTCGGACTCATCCCATGTCAGCCTGCAATGGTATTTGAACATCCACATGTCGGCCATAGTATTTGAATTTTATAAAACATCACTAGAACAGTTACCAAGACATATCGCAGTCATGCCGAAGGCAATTCAATCGCTCTCAGCCCGTGCTCAAGCTCTGTGTTTCGCTATGACTTATCTACTGTCGGGGAAAAAACATATCGATCACACTCTGTTTTCCCAAGATGTATTCCTTCGTTCTACATGTATCGCTGTAACACCCTGATATCGGGGAGACCTCATGCAGATCACACTGTGTTTCACCGAAAGTCTCCCATTACCCCCTGTATGTCACTGTAACATAATGGTTCTCCTGCCGATGTATCCTTCTATCTTATGTGAGTCGCTATAACATACCGACATCAGGGAGACCTCTCATAGAATGCTTGAGTCATACCAAAAGTCATCAACCAGCTTGTGTGTCGCTGAGACAACTCAATTCTTATACCGACAGAGCCCTCCTGTTCTATCGGCAAGACTCACCGTACTCGCCAAGACCATACTCTGAAGTCACATAAGTCTTACCGAGCAGCACCATCCATTCGTGCATCACCGAGACATATTAGTTCTCTTATCGAAAAACCACCAATGAAATGTCGGTGAGACCGAAGGTCACTTGCTAAGACCGCATACTGATATCACTTAGTCCGGCCAATGAACCCCCACATGCATTAGTCAGTGAGACACATTTGAATTCGCTATGACATTACCCTGAAGCCTTAACTTTTGCTAATGTGTTCTTTCTACCTCTGGTCGGTGAGACATAATGTAATTGATAAAACCTCATTCCGACGGTATAACTCATGCCGATAGGAACTTTTTTTGTCCTCAAAACAATGTGAATGTCATACCGATAGCCACTAGTAGATGAAATCCAATCGCCATGACATCAGAAACATCTTGCCGATAGGCAACACAGAGGTTTATCAAAAAATGGATCGGGAAAACCCAGGAATTCTCACGCCGATATGGAACATGATGTGAATTATGCAAGACCCGATGGATTTTATGGGACAAATATGGACAAAATGTGAGCAGAATGACATGAAAACAAACCCTTGTGTTTATGATGAGGACTCAAATGGAAACTCAGGGGTATGAAAATATGTGAAAATATCAGACTTTTACAGTTCCAACAGTGGCTCCGTCTGGGGATGAATGATAGTGAGATCATTGCAAGGATCCAGAGCTTTGGGTGAGCAGACCAGACATAGAATGATGAACCAGTGAGCAGAATAGAAAGGGACACGCAGCATGATGGAATGAAAGGAAAGTGAATGCAAAATGGAGATGAACAAAACCCTAAACTACTATGCATGGAAAATAATTTTAAAGAGGATTAGCAAGAATTGTCCATGCACTAGCAACCCTTAGTCCTTTGTGTCGCTTCAAGAGAAAAATTGCTTCCAGAATTGCCCATGAACAGACAATTCCTGATCTTCACCAGCCATATTCTATAGATAGTATGAGTCTTCACCCTTCTTTCCAACAAAAAAAAAAGGTCCCAGCCACAAGGCTTCAAATTTACCATGCTTTCCTTTCTCCTGACATCTTGCATTCCACATCAACACCAAGTCTTTTTCTTCGAATTTTCTATCCTTTGCCTTCTTGTCAAATAAATACTTCATCATGTCTATAACTTCATGTTTTGATTTTGGGAAACTCTCCTTATTTCATCAAGTTCAACTAGTTGCTCCATTCTTTCCTCCATAGGTTCAGGAACATCCAAATCCTCCTGAAGGAAAAACCTATAGACTAGCAACAAATTTTGCAAAGGCATTTTGGCATGTGCTCCATACACTAATTCAAATGGGGATTTTCCAATTGCTTTTTTAATAGTAATCCTGTCAGCCCACACAACCAGTTTTAATTTTGAATCCCAAGCTTTCTTGTTCTGTCCTAACATCCTCCTTATAATCTTCAAAAGACTCTTATTGTTAGACTTTGCTTGACCATTAGCTTGTGGATGGTAAGGAGCTGCATAAGAAATAGTAATGCCATATGTGTCACAGAAGCTTTTGAATTCATCTGACCTGAAACACATCCCATTGTCTATGATTAACCTCAGTGGTGCACCAAATCTGGTGATAATGTTTTCCATCAAGAAATTTGTCACCACTTTACTTGTAGCCTGTTTAGTTGGGATTGCCTCCACCCACTTGGTAAAATAATTAGTGGCAACCAGTATCCACTTGTATCCCCCACTTTATTTTTCTTGTATTTCTCCAATGAAATCAATTCCCCATTGATGAAAAGGGGCATCAGCCTGCAAGGGTCAAAGTGGCAAAGCTCCTTGATACTTCAGTTTTCCAGAGAACTTCTGGCAGACTTCACATTTTTTACATGTGTGAAAGAATCATTAAAAACCCTAGGCCAATAGTAACCTACCCTAAGAATTTTGTGTGCAGTTGTTTTTGTTCAATAATTTCCTCCACAAACTCCTTCATGCATTTCACTCAAAACATGCTTGGCCCGAGACTCATCCAAACAACAACAACAGTACACCATCCCTGTTCTTCCAAAACAAATCTCCATCCATGAAAACATATTTAGATGTCTGCAACTTCAAAGTTCTCTTCTGGCTGTAACTCAACCCCTTTGGAAATTTCATGTACTTAAGGTAATGCATGATATCAGTATACCAAGGATTGTGCTCAATGCTTGCAACTACAGTCCCTTCATCTACATTACAAACTTGATTAGCTTCAATATTCGATTATTCCATCAAACTAGCCAAACCTTGACCTCTCACTAGCTTAGTGATCCGTATTTCCATGTCAAACTCTTGGATTTTGTTAATCCATCTGTATCTCTTCCCTGTTACTTCAGATTGTGTTAGAATATCCTTGATAGCTGCATGCGGGACGTAAGCAATCACCTTTGCTCCAACAAGATATGGCCTGAAAGCCTTTGTAGCTTTCACTAATGCAAAAGCCTATTTTTCCATTATATCATACTTCAATTTAGACCCTTGTAATGACTTACTGAAGAAAGACACAGGCTGTTCATGACCTTCTTCATTCTTTTGTAACATAACAACAACAATTGTGTGCATCGAAGAAAATGAAAATATCTATAAAGGCTTTGCAAAATATGGAGATTTAAGGACAGGAGCCTCCTTGATGGCCCTTTTGATAGATATGAAAGCTCCCAAAGCTTCTGCAGTCCATTCCATTTTCTGTCCCTTCTTCAACATTTTTGATATGGGCTTATTGATCTCAACAAAGTTAGAAACAAATCTCCTAACAAAATTGTTCTGTCCAAAGAATGATTGTATAGCCTTAACAGTTTTGGGAACAAGAATTTTGTCAATAGCTTCAACCCTCTCAGGATCTATCCTAATCCCTTCCCTTGAAACAATATGTCCTAAGAGCTTACCTTCTGTGACTGCAAAATGGCATTTCTTTGGGTTTAAGCTAATACTGTATTCAAGGGCTTTAATAAATACCTTCTCCAGATGTTGTACATGATCTTCAACCTTCTTTGAATAAGCAGTCAGGTCATCCTGGTACACCACCATGATAGCATTGATCAAATCTACAAATGCCACGTCCATAGCTCTTTGGAAGGTTGCTCCTGCATTAGTGAGACCAAATAGCATTCTTATATATACATATGTTCCCCAAGGAGTTGTGAATGTTGTCTTATATTGCTCAAATTCTTTGACCTTGACCTGGTTGTATCTTGAAAACCCATCCATCATGGACAATAGTTCACACCCTGTTACCTTATGCAATATAGCCTCCATATTGGGTAGAGGATAATTGTCCTTGAGAGAAGCCATATTCAAATTCTTGAAGTCCACACACAATCTGATGTCTCCATTTTTCTTCCTCACAGGGACCAAATTTGAGACCCATGTTGAGTGCTTGATTGGTTTGATGATTCCCCCATCTCTGAGCTTTGTCAACTCTTCTTGCATTTTAGGCTCCAGTGTTGGATTTATGGGACTTTCTTTTGTCTGAATGGCTTAGCATCTGGCTTCAATGGTATTTCATGCTGAAAAAAATCTTCCCTGTATGCTTTTAGATCTTCATAAGACCAAGCAAAGACGTGTTTATATCTTCTCAGCAATTCTATCAGCATTCTTCTAATTGTAGGGCTTATCTTCTTTCCTATGTACACCTTTCTTGGTGCTATCTTAGTCCCCAAGTTAACTTCTTCAATATCTTCTCTTCTGTCTCGTGTTTGCTTGATGAGGGATCGATCATTTCCAACATATAGCCTCTCCAATTCCACCAAGCTCTTAGGAAGCTTATTTGTTTTGAGCTATACGATCTCCTTGCCAAACACTGTTTGCTTCCCATCCACTTCCTCAATGAAAGCATTGAAGTCAATTTCCTGGGCTTCATATTGATCTATGAAATTGAGGAATTTCAAAAGGTCAGTATCATCATTGAAGACCTGCCAATTGTAAATGTTATCACGCACAACAAACCTTGCTTTGAACTCAATTTGTGATACCCCAGCCAGTGTGATATCATCTCTTTTCAGCGCCACATTTGCTAAAAAATCAGCCATTATGTTATTTGATCTATCAATCCACTCAATTGAGAAGGCATCAAATAATTCAATTGTGTCCCATACAACATTTCTATATTGTTTCAATCTTTTGTGTTTTGATACATATTTTGACTTGATTTGTGAAACAACCAACTTAGAATCGCCCAAAACAACCAACAACTTAATCTTATGTTTCACAGCTATGTTTAGACCTGTCAATAAAGCTTCATATTCCGCCACATTGTTTGTACACTCAAATGTTAATAGGAAAGAAGATTTAAATGTAATACCTTCAGGTGAAACAAATACAACACCAGCTCCATTACCTTCTTGGCTGCATGCTCCATCAAAATACATTTTCCACACTTCATTGTAGCTTTGTGCCACATGCTTTTCAATTGGATCACTATTGGTTAATTATGGCTGGGCCGATTCAATCTTAAAACTTCCAAGATCAACATCACAAAAACAATTGAACTAATATTGTGGTACAGAATCAACAAGCTGGTTCATTCTTGGTTCTCTATACAGTTTGACTTTCTGACCATTCACTGGAATTGTAGCATAAGACAAATCAAATTAAATATTTCCTCCAACTGTTGTTGTCCATTGTCTTGATAGAAGCATCCCAAACTGAGGAGGAGTATCAATCACTATTATATCTATATTATAAGCCATATGTGGGTAAGTAGCTAGTTTGACTTCAACACCTCTCATAATGCCTACCACAGGAACAGGTCGGTTATCCATTACATATAATTTACCATCATATGTATCTACCCACATGCCAAGCTGCTTCATAACTCCTACCGGCATGATATTTATAGCAGCACCAGAGTCTATCATGCAATTCCTCAACAATTTGTTATTTATGAGTAATGTGGTGAAAAAAGGATCAACTTGAGGGGGAGTTGTTAATACATCACTCAAGCAAACTTCTGGGATATTTACTTTCTCTTGCCTATTGACTGCTTTAATAGCTACTCTATTTTCAGAATTCACATGTTTTTCATTTCTATTTGTTATCAGTTGAACATCACTATCTCTGTACTCCTTAATTTTCATCATTTCAAGCAGTGGAACATACATTTTTTACCTGAGATAATGCTTGAGTGAAGTCAAAAGAAGAGCCCTCCACCTTAACAATCTTCTTCTACTCCAATGTTTCTCCTTTGTTTTCTCCCTTCTCTCTTTTACTAGGCTGATCAGGCTTTTGTATCTCTTTGTGTAATTCCTTCACTTCCTCTTTTTGGACAGGCTTCTGTTCACTTTTATCATGCTGTTTATTTTCTGATTTCTTCATAGTTCCTTGAGTCACTTTCTGATCTTTCATAAAGATTCCCTTAGGAACGCCTTCCATCTCATTCACTTTTCTATTTCTCAACCAGTATTTACTCTTTGCCTCCTCAACAACAACAACAGTTAGTCTCTCTATTTCATCTTTGGTGAGTCTCCTGATACTGCATTTAGTAGGCACCTCAACTGAATGTGGCTCTATATAATCTTCTTCAGAATCAGAAAGAACCTGTTGTTCATCCATATGGACATTGCATTTCTGATTTGAAACATCATACTCATAGCCTTCATCTTCTGAAGATGAGTACCTCTCCTAAACATGATGAAAGGTATTTGAAGTCAAATACACTGTGTGATCTTCTCCATTATTTTCCATCAACATTCCCTCTTCTTTCATCCTTTGAGCTACAACATAATAGTCTGGGGAATGTGGCTTATCACAAGCTTCACAAAAGTAATTGTTACTTACCATATAGGTTCCCTTCTTGCTCAATGGATCAGGAGTCTCTTTGTTTCTTGGCCTAGCTGTTATAGGTTTTCCATCCTTCCAGTCTGTATTATATGGCATGTCATGCAACCTCGACCTTTCATTTTTGTATGTGATTTCCTGTTTGTATTGATAATTATTGCTTTGCTAAGGAGCCCTAGGGTTATCTCTTTTATTGATTATATCTGTAGCCTTTCTGTTGTTTTCAATTGTCAGTGTTTTCTTCTGAGCTTCAGCCAGATCTCTTGGAGACCTATTTATCAATTCATACCCTGTTTTAGGATCAAATGCATTTAAATAAACACTCAATGCTAAAGAATATGGCAACCTTGATCCAGGAGGTACTTTAGTCTGCAACTTGTTGAATCTTCGGTTGAAATCTGAAAGGAAATAGAAAAGAGCAATGGAAAGTACTAATAAAGAGCAATTGTTTGAAGGAAAGAGATTACCAAATAAATTGAAATAGCCAAACGAAGCACCACCAAAGCAAGAGAGACACAAGAATTTGTTAAGGGGAAAAAACAAGAAAAAACCCCAATATTATGAATGGAGGCAAAATGCCTAAAGAATAATACAAAGAGAGAGAGAGTTGCAGCCTTAGGCTTGCTTGCTTGAGTCTTGAAGAATGAGAGGAGAAGCACCTCAATAAGTAGAGGTGAGAAAGAGGAGTTAGAATGTAACTCCCAACTCAATGAATGCCACCATTCATCTATGTGTGTGCAAAGTGTCACCTCTTAAGGAGGTGGTTACAAATATTCCTTAATAAAGGAATTAAAAAATAAGCCATCCTCACACATGTGTGAGATGACAAAAAGACAAAAGACTTGTAGGGATTCCTTTGGAATATTCCTACAATTAAATAATTACAATTAAAGAATAACCTTTACCAAGTAAAGATTAATCTTCTAACATCCCCCCTTAAGCTTTACTTGGGGAGGTTACATCAAACCCTTCAATGGGTTGTAATCCAAGATTTTTACAATGAAAGAGAAATTTATCTTTACAAAGAGCTTTGATGAGAATATCTGCAACTTGATCTTCACCTTTACAATACAAAAGAGAAATTTGCTTGTCTTCAATTTGCTCTCTAATGAAGTGATGTTGAAGAGAAATGTGCTTGGTCCTTGCATGAAAAATTGGATTCTTTTCCAAAGCAATAGCACTTTGATTATCACAATATAAAGGAGTAGGATCCTTTTGAGGTAGACCCAAGTCTTCAAGTAATCTTCTTAACCATAATGCTTCTTTAGATGCATTTGTACAACCTTTATATTCAACTTTTGTAGAACAAAGAGAAGTAGATTGATGTTTCTTACTATTCCATGAGATTGCACCTGATCCAACAAAGAAACAATAACCACAAGTGGATATCCCATCATTGGGATCACCTCCTAAATTTGAATCAGTATAACCTTTTAAAGAAAAATCACAATTTGCATCATAAAAGAGACCAAGATTAAGAGTTCCTTTAACATATCTTAAAATTCTTTTTGCAATTTTAAAATGAGTTTGTTGTGGTTTAGACATAAATCTAGAAACCAATCCAACACTTTAGGTGTTTGCCAAATTTGCATACCCAAAATAATGTAATAGGCCCAAATCACTCATTTGAAATTGTTGATTGAGTAGACTTAACATCACTAATAATAAGTTAGAACTAGAAGTGATAATTAAATCATTAAAATAATAATCACAATGTCATTTTCACTATGCTTAATAAATTTGGACCATTTTTACTTTTAATGAAACCATGAGATAGAAAACATTATAAAATGTCAATATGTCTAGACATAGCAATAATAGTTATAGGTTTCCTCTCACTACATCATTTGTTGTATTGTAAAGGGAAATAGTATCAAGATTAATAATAAAGGACTTTGAAAATTAGTCCTAAAGATGGTTTTAAAAAACCATAGTGCCTTAGTAAAAAAAAATTCAATATCAAAAGTCCTAATAATGGTATAAAAACCATATTGCCTTCAATAAAATAATGAAACATAAAAGTTTCAAGAACTTGATCCCCATCAATTAAGAAAATAGGTCTAAGTTCATCATAAATAAGTAAGTGCATACCATCAAAGTGGATGGAAATATTTTCCATGGGTCCCCAAAAAAAAACTCCAATGAGACTTGATAAAATATATGATTCATTACAGATAGGGCTCCCTATGCAACATTACTGCAAATGCGACTAGCGCATAAAATATATATGTAAAGGCTCCATTGAGACTTGATAAAGTGATTAATTTGCAAAACATATATAGATGGAATAAATCGATCAAGAAGGCAAATACTCCAATGAGCTATTAATTTTCAAAAATATATAGATGAAATAAATCCATCAAAATGACAAATTTACCAATAAGGCACAATATCAAATTAATGAGACAATAAAATATCAAATTCCCTTTATCAAAACAACATAATTGTAGTTGAGAAGGAAACTTTTAAAAAAAAAAAAAAAAAAATTGTAATAGATCAAGACTTAGGTAGAGAGAATGATAATTTCTCAAGCCACAAATCAAGCTACCTTAAGTTATAAAAAAAAAATATTAAAAAAAATTGTGATGGAATAATGGGAAATAAATACTATGAAGAGAATAATTATTAAGTGTAAATAAGTCATTAAGACGATACTCATGCATTCATGACTACATGAATATCTCCTTTTCATATTCTAAATATAATTGAGTAAAACAAGTACACTATTATTGGGTTGATCAAGTCCAATAATAAAGTACATGTGTAGTTATTTTGAAAAGAAATTTTATTTTTTAAGAAATGTCTATTTAAAAAGACAATTGTTTTAAAATGTCTAGAAAAAAAGTCCAATGAGAAATTTTTAAAACATCTAAAAATGCCTTAAGCAAATTTATTTATCTTTTAAAAAAAAGGTCTAATTACTTAGATAAAATAAAAGAAAAAATGAAAGAGATAAAAGCTCCACCAAAATATTGAATAGATATACATAAGCATAATTCTTTTCCGAAATAGAAAAAGATAAGTGCATTGATAAGTGCATTTTATACGAGCATGTTAATTTCCATTGCCATAGTAAGTAAAAATGTAACTCAACAAAATAAACTTAAAGGTTAACAATATGGGAGGACATGAACTTTCTTTTTTTTTTGTTCATCTTTGGATGTAGATGGATCAGTTTCGATTGTAGGAACATCCAAAAGATGTTTAAAACGAAAAATAAAAGAAATATGAGTTTTCCAAGAATGATAGTTAGAAGAATTTAACTTGATTTCAGGAATTAAAGTTGACATTGTAAATAAATCTAAGTGCACAAGAAATTATTCTAAAAGAAATACTTTACAATTTGAGAAAGGAAATAACACTACTTAAGCTTAACAAAAAATTAATCCTTTTTAACTAAAATTAACCTCTTAAAAAAATTAGACCCCTTTAAATTAAATTCACTTAAAACAACTTCTTTGAAAATTGAAAAAATTACTAGAAAAAAAAACTATTTAATAGAAAAAAAAACAATATTGATTTGGTATTACAAAATAAATATCTAAAAATAACTAATTATTTAATATTTAATATTAAAAAAACTTAATTTTAAATAATTTTTTTTTAAAAAGTTACTATATAAATAATTCTTAAAAGAATTACTTAAAAGGCTTTAACTTCTTACTCTCTAAAAATAAGGCCCGATAAAAGAACCTTTAAAGATTTTATTTAAAACTAAAATTGCTTAATTTAAAAAACTGAAGGGGGCGGACCTATTAAAAAGAAAGATTCTTTTGTTTAAAAGTTATGTGAAACAATTTTGGGCGGGAAAAGTAGTTAGGGAAAAGATTTAAGTTAAAAAAATTATAAAGAATTAAAAAAAATCTTTTAAAAATAAACTGTCTAGATTTAGAACAAAATAAACCTCTTTAAATTAAAATATTAAAAAAATCTTCTTTTAGAAAAAATATTATATAAAAGAAAATAATTAATTAAATTTGAAATTGATATTATTATATATGAAATATGAAATTTTGAAGTAATAAAGATTTTAATATTTAAACATTCATATGAGATTAATAAATTTTAAAAGAAGCTAATCGAATACTTTTAAAAAAGGTTATTTTAACATTTAAGGCTTAAAGAAATATGATTTAAAACAAACTTAAAAGAAAAGTAAGTTTATTAAAAAAGATCTGAAAGTTTTCATATTTTTCATAAATGAAGGAAACAAAAGGCAGGCGAAGATAAGAAGGGCGAGCAATTTTTTTTTTTAAATTTAGGTTTAGGTTTTAAAATGAAAGATTTCTCACGGCGGGAACAAATGCATGGAGCTACAAGGCAGACCAGGAGGGACGAGCCTGTAGAAACCGACCACAGAAGGGAGCGAAAACGAGGATGGCAACGATCCTGCAGCCACTAAAAGAAGTGAATGTATTATTATTCTTATTAAAAGGATTGAAATGTATGCAGGGCTGAACATAAGAATAGGGTTTTAATTATTTATTGATTTTTTTTAGAAAATTGAATAACATGCAGAAATAAAAAGAAGAATAATTGATTTAAAAAAAAAAAAAACTAAATTAGAGTTTTTTATTATATTTATTTTATTTTTTGAAAAAGATTTGACACAAGGTTAAACCTTAAATATGATCAGAAAAATAAACAGATTATATTTATCTATGAAGATTGAAATTTTAGATTTAAAAAAAATTAGAAAGATTGCAGATATGATATATTTTTTTAACAGAGATTGAAATTTTAAAAATTAAGTTAGAGCCCAAAAAAAAAATTGATTTTTTTAAAGAAATTTGAACATGCAAATATAGAGAAAATTTTTACAGATTTGCAAAATGTAAAATATAGTGAATTTTTACAGATTTAGCCTGATATTGTAAAAAAAACTTACAGATCTAAAAAAAATGAAATATAACCCTTTATTTGAGGGTTTCTAATTTTTTTTGCAAAAATCTTTAAATATGCATGCAAATTATAAAGATTTGTTTTCAGATTTAAATTGATATTTAACAAAAAAACTTAGAAAACTCTATACAAAATATTTGAAATCTGTAACAACTATATAAATCTGCACAGATTTGAAAAAAAAAAACTTAGAAATGAAATCCTACACAAGAAAAATAGGTTAGAAGACAAAAACAACCAAGATTAGACACTTTTCTCTTCTTCTCCTCTTTGAGAGTGTCTCCAATGGTGTGCTTAAAAATCTGGTAAACTTTCAACAATGTAGCTCACAAAATATTAGTAATACCAAGCTCTGATACCATGAAAGGAAATAGAAAAGAGCAATGGAAAGTACTAATAAAGAGCAATTGTTTGAAGGAAAGAGATTACCAAATAAATTGAAATAGCCAAACGAAGCACCACCAAAGCAAGAGAGACACAAGAATTTGTTAAGGGGAAAAAACAAGAAAAAACCCCAATATTATGAATGGAGGCAAAATGCCTAAAGAATAATACAAAGAGAGAGAGAGTTGCAGCCTTAGGCTTGCTTGCTTGAGTCTTGAAGAATGAGAGGAGAAGCACCTCAATAAGTAGAGGTGAGAAAGAGGAGTTAGAATGTAACTCCCAACTCAATGAATGCCACCATTCATCTATGTGTGTGTAAAGTGTCACCTCTTAAGGAGGTGGTTACAAATATTCCTTAATAAAGGAATTAAAAAATAAGCCATCCTCACACATGTGTGAGATGAAAAAAAAAGAAAAAAGACTTGTAGGGATTACTTCGGAATATTCTTACAAGTTAATAAATAATTAAAATTAAAGAATAACCTTTACCAAGTAAAGATTAATCTTCTAACATCCCATGTAAGCTTTGCCCAGGGGGTTACATCAAACCCTTCAATGGGTTGTAATCCAAGATTTTTAGAATGAAAGATAAATTTATCTTTACAAAGGGCTTTGGTGAGAATATTTGCAACTTGATCTTCACCTTTACAATACAAAAGAGAAATTTGCTTGTCTTCAATTTTCTCTCTAATGAAGTGATGTTGAAGAGAAATGTGCTTGGTCCTTGCATGAAAAATTGGATTCTTTTCCAAAGCAATAGCACTTTGATTATCACAATATAAAGGAGTAGGATCCTTTTGAGGTAGACCCAAGTCTTCAAGTAATCTTCTTAACCATAATGCTTCTTTAGATGCATTTGTACAACCTTTATATTCAACTTTTGTAGAACAAAGAGAAGTAGATTGATGTTTCTTACTATTCCATGAGATTGCACCTGATCCAACAAAGAAACAATAACCACAAGTGGATATCCCATCATTGGGATCACCTCCTAAATTTGAATCAGTATAACCTTTTAAAGAAAAATCACAATTTGCATCATAAAAGAGACCAAGATTAAGAGTTCCTTTAACATATCTTAAAATTCTTTTTGCAATTTTAAAATGAGTTTGTTGTGGTTTAGACATAAATCTAGAAACCAATCCAACACTTTAGGTGTTTGCCAAATTTGCATACCCAAAATAATGTAATAGGCCCAAATCACTCATTTGAAATTGTTGATTGAGTAGACTTAACATCACTAATAATAAGTTAGAACTAGAAGTGATAATTAAATCATTAAAATAATAATCACAATGTCATTTTCACTATGCTTAATAAATTTGGACCATTTTTACTTTTA